>CAWUFW010011437.1:595000-615916 GCA_963921515.1 Calotriton arnoldi | reverse complement strand
TGTCGCGTTCAGTTACGTATTGCTGCTGGCACTCCTTAGGGTCCGGGCTGCAATGTTGGTTGTTGTCTATGTGTGTTCTTTGTGGGTGACCTTGGCTTCTTCATTGGTGTGTGACTGTGGCTGGGATCCCATTGGTCGGTGTGGTATTGCCGTCATGTCCATGTACAGCGTAGTGTGCAGTGTGTCAGACATTCAGGAGTCTTGTTGAGTGTCCATGTGTGATGTGTTTCTACACCTTGGTTCCCACCCACCACCCTGGAATAGTCATGGGTGCATGTGCAATGTCACCAGTGCATGTGTACTTCACTGCTGCACATTGTTGGAGGTCGAGGGTGTGGTCTTGAGTGTGTGCAGATGAGAGTTGTTGCCCGGCTAGTCCCCTGCCTCCATGTTGGCCTTGGCTTACTGGCCATGCTGATTGATTTGTGCTTGTGTAGGTGTGATGGTAGTTTGTTGCTCAGGACACCTGACTGTGGTTCACAGTGTGAACGACATTTAGCTTTGTCATCACAGTGGTCTTTTATTCAGCCCAGGGTCACCACATTGTGGGGGCCCTGGGGGTGGTGCTGTGGTGTGTCTGTGACTTGCTGTGTCAGTTGTTGTTCCTACGTGCCTGTGTGACATGTGTGTTTTGTGCTCCCTCTCACCTGTCAATGCCTGCTTGCCCACATAGGGGATTTGGATCCATGAGTTACCTTAGTGTGGCAGTGTATGCACATCTGTATGATTGGTATTCAGCTCTCCTCATGTGTTGTGTTGTTGCCTGGGGACACTGGCACCCCCACCCCTCACCTGCTGTGTATGATGACAGTGTTGGTCTGCCTGTTTGTGTTTGTGCATCTGCACCACTGCATTGGCATATCTTGGGTGTGCCATTGGCTGTATGTTGTTTGGTGTGTTTCCCCTGCTGTCCCTGGGACTCCTAGGTCATCGGTCAGCACAGTGATCATGGTTTGTGTGTCCCATTGCTGCCATGGTATGGTATCTGTTCACCTCACATCTGCTGTCTCCACAGGGTATCTGCATTTGTGTGCCCATTGGTGCAAATATGTGGTTCTGCATTCTGATGGTCACTTCTGTCATTGTGTCATTGATGACTGTTGACGGTCTCAGCCCCCATGGGTGTTGTTTGTCTGCACATGGCCAAAGGAATGTTTCATTTGCACTGCAGTATTTGGCTCCCCCAATTTATGTTGCAATGGGACACATACACTACTTTGCCACACATGAGTTTTTGGTTCTGTGACCAGGAATGATCCATGCAGTTTGGCAGTTGCAGCTCTTTCTTTGTCAACAATTACCTTTTGGTCACTGTGATGATGGGGGTTTAGACCCCATTGCCACAATGGTCAAAATGTGCTTCAGCTATGGACCCCACACTTGCCTTTTGGTCACTGTGATGATGGGGGTTTAGACCCCATTGCCACAATGGTCAAAATGTGCTTCAGCTATGGACCCCACACTTGCCTTTTGGTCACTGTGATGATGGGGGTTTAGACCCCATTGCCACAATGGTCAAAATGTGCTTCAGCTATGGACCCCACACTTACCTTTTGGTCACTGTGATGATGGGGGTTTAGGCCCCATTGCCACAATGGTCATGGGCTGCTTGCATTGTGGGTGCCACACACATATATGTGTGGCACATGTGCTAGGGGGTCACATTGTATGTTCAAAGTCATGTTCGGTGTTGTAGGCATTTGACACAGCCTACACACGCTTGTCATGGTGGTGGGGGATGTCTTTATCTTGCATTCCCTAGGTTGTGGTGTGCTGGTTGTGTCATGCATTGTCCATCCTATGAGTGGGGGTGGTAGTAGTGGTAGGCATCCTGCCCCCTGGCTAAGGGTGGTAGTAGTGGTAGGCATCCTGCCCCCCTGGCTAAGGGTGGTAGTAGTGGTAGGCATCCTGCCCCCTGGCTAAGGGTGGTAGTAGTGGTAGGCATCCTGCCCCCCTGGGTGAGGGTGGTAGTAGTGGTGGGCATCCTGCCCCCTGGCTAAGGGTGGTAGTAGTGGTAGGCATCCTGCCCCCTGGGTGAGGGTGGTAGTAGTGGTGGGCATCCTGCCCCCTGGCTAAGGGTGGTAGTAGTGGTGGGCATCCTGCCCCCTGGCTAAGGGTGGTAGTAGTGGTAGGCATCCTGCCCCCTGGGTGAGGGTGGTAGTAGTGGTGGGCATCCTGCCCCCTGGCTAAGGGTGGTAGTAGTGGTGGGCATCCTGCCCCCTGGCTAAGGGTGGTAGTAGTGGTAGGCATCCTGCCCCCTGGGTGAGGGTGGTAGTAGTGGTGGGCATCCTGCCCCCTGGCTAAGGGTGGTAGTAGTGGTGGGCATCCTGCCCCCTGGCTAAGGGTGGTAGTAGTGGTAGGCATCCTGCCCCCGTGGGTGAGGGTGGTAGTAGTGGTGGGCATCCTGCCCCCTGGCTAAGGGTGGTAGTAGTGGTAGGCATCCTGCCCCCTGGGTGAGGGTGGTAGTAGTGGTGGGCATCCTGCCCCCTGGCTAAGGGTGGTAGTAGTGGTGGGCATCCTGCCCCCTGGCTAAGGGTGGTAGTAGTGGTAGGCATCCTGCCCCCGTGGGTGAGGGTGGTAGTAGTGGTGGGCATCCTGCCCCCTGGCTAAGGGTGGTAGTAGTGGTAGGCATCCTGCCCCCTGGGTGAGGGTGGTAGTAGTGGTGGGCATCCTGCCCCCTGGCTAAGGGTGGTAGTAGTGGTGGGCATCCTGCCCCCTGGCTAAGGGTGGTAGTAGTGGTAGGCATCCTGCCCCCTGGGTGAGGGTGGTAGTAGTGGTGGGCATCCTGCCCCCTGGCTAAGGGTGGTAGTAGTGGTAGGCATCCTGCCCCCGTGGGTGAGGGTGGTAGTAGTGGTGGGCATCCTGCCCCCTGGCTAAGGGTGGTAGTAGTGGTAGGCATCCTGCCCCCCTGGGTGAGGGTGGTAGTAGTGGTGGGCATCCTGCCCCCTGGCTAAGGGTGGTAGTAGTGGTGGGCATCCTGCCCCCTGGCTAAGGGTGGTAGTAGTGGTAGGCATCCTGCCCCCTGGGTGAGGGTGGTAGTAGTGGTGGGCATCCTGCCCCCTGGCTAAGGGTGGTAGTAGTGGTGGGCATCCTGCCCCCTGGCTAAGGGTGGTAGTAGTGGTAGGCATCCTGCCCCCGTGGGTGAGGGTGGTAGTAGTGGTGGGCATCCTGCCCCCTGGCTAAGGGTGGTAGTAGTGGTAGGCATCCTGCCCCCCTGGGTGAGGGTGGTAGTAGTGGTGGGCATCCTGCCCCCTGGCTAAGGGTGGTAGTAGTGGTGGGCATCCTGCCCCCTGGCTAAGGGTGGTAGTAGTGGTAGGCATCCTGCCCCCTGGGTGAGGGTGGTAGTAGTGGTGGGCATCCTGCCCCCTGGCTAAGGGTGGTAGTAGTGGTAGGCATCCTGCCCCCTGGGTGAGGGTGGTAGTAGTGGTAGGCATCCTGCCCCCGTGGGTGAGGGTGGTAGTAGTGGTGGGCATCCTGCCCCCTGGCTAAGGGTGGTAGTAGTGGTAGGCATCCTGCCCCCTGGGTGAGGGTGGTAGTAGTGGTGGGCATCCTGCCCCCTGGCTAAGGGTGGTAGTAGTGGTGGGCATCCTGCCCCCTGGCTAAGGGTGGTAGTAGTGGTAGGCATCCTGCCCCCTGGCTAAGGGTGGTAGTAGTGGTGGGCATCCTGCCCCCTGGCTAAGGGTGGTAGTAGTGGTGGGCATCCTGCCCCCTGGCTAAGGGTGGTAGTAGTGGTAGGCATCCTGCCCCCCTGGGTGAGGGTGGTAGTAGTGGTGGGCATCCTGCCCCCTGGCTAAGGGTGGTAGTAGTGGTGGGCATCCTGCCCCCTGGGTGAGGGTGGTAGTAGTGGTGGGCATCCTGCCCCCTGGCTAAGGGTGATAGTAGTGGTAGGCATCCTGCCCCCTGGGTGAGGGTGGTAGTAGTGGTGGGCATCCTGCCCCCTGGCTAAGGGTGGTAGTAGTGGTGGGCATCCTGCCCCCTGGCTAAGGGTGGTAGTAGTGGTGGGCATCCTGCCCCCTGGGTGAGGGTGGTAGTAGTGGTGGGCATCCTGCCCCCTGGCTAAGGGTGGTAGTAGTGGTGGGCATCCTGCCCCCTGGCTAAGGGTGGTAGTAGTGGTGGGCATCCTGCCCCCTGGCTAAGGGTGGTAGTAGTGGTAGGCATCCTGCTCCCCGTGGGTGAGGGTGGTAGTAGTGGTGGGCATCCTGCCCCCTGGCTAAGGGTGGTAGTAGTGGTAGGCATCCTGCCCCCTGGGTGAGGGTGGTAGTAGTGGTAGGCATCCAGCCCCCTGGGTTGGGGTGGTGGCGCGCATTCAGGCCCCTGTGTGCATATGTGGCATTGGTGATGGGCATCCCGCCCCTAAGGTGCTGCTGTTGCTGGTGTAAGTATATTCAGATTCCCAGTGTATGTGTGTGATGTGTCGTGTACGTGTTGTATGTGTTTTGTGGTTGGTGTCTGACTTACCTTCTGCGCCGTACGCGTCCGTGCCTGTTCCGGTAGTAGATGTAGAATATTGGTATGATCGGGACGAAGGGATTCATGGTTGGTTCGTGTCGTTCGTCCTTCTCGTTGCTTCGCGTCGTCCTCGTCGCTTGCGCTTCGTCCTCGTCGCTTCGCGTCGTCCTCGTCGGTGCCGTGTTCGTCTCGTAGCCGTGGATCGTGTTGTGGCGCGATTCGGAGCTTATGTGCGCCTCTCCCGGATGCTTTGACGTGCCGTGCGTAGCGGCGGGTTCGGCGCGTACGGGAAGCGCATCGTACTTGTCCGGCCGGACGGGGCTGCATTTTCCCTTCCGTGCGACTCGATTCGGCGTTTCCGGATTCGCCTCGGTCGGAGAACAGGACCTGGTTTGGGTGAGTACGGCTCGGCCGGAATTTTTGCTGTTGTGCGCATCGTACTTGCTCGTTCGGTGTGCTGTACGGATCGGTCGGGAAACTGGCTTTCGCATGGCTTTTTTCCCGACCGAATGGTATTGGGTGCGCCTCCGACCGAGATCGGAATCGACCCCTATGTGTGGAATCGTGTTCCTCAGGGGTATACAGAAAGTCCTTCCATTTTCAACCAGATACTGAAAAAATGCCTGGAAAAACTAGTGATGCCAGGAAGCTCAGTCTTAGTCCAATATATCGATGACTTATTGGTGGCGTCGACCACCAGAGAAGACTGAGTTGTTGACTCCATAGCATTATTAAATCTTTTGGCTGAGGAAGGACATAAAGTCTCACCTGAAAAGTTACAGTTTTGCAGGACAGCTGTTAAATATCTGGGACATCAAATTGAGAGGGGAAAAAGAAGAATAACCTCTGAAAGAGTAGAATTAATAAAGAGACTGCAAATGCCTGTAACCCAAAGACAAGTGCGGATGTTCCTAGGAATAGTAGGCTACTGTCGACAATGGATACCAAATTTTTCCATGTTAGCTAAGCCCTTAATTAACATGACGAAAAAGAAAGCAAAGGACCCTGTTGAGTGGGAGGATGAAAGTGTAGAAGCTTTTGTAAAATTGAGAAACACACTTTGTTCAGCAACTGCCTTAGGCATGCCTGATTATAAAAGAGAATTCGCATTATTCTGTCAAGAGAGAGAAAATTGTGCACTTTCTGTCCTAACTCAGAGACATGGACTAGACAGACGTCCTATAGCGTACTTTTCTGCGACATTGGACCCAGTAGCAGCCGCGTTGCCAGGATGCTTAAAAGCAGTGGCAGCAACTTGTTTGAGCATTGAACAAAGCGAGTCATTTGTGATGGGACATCCTGTAAAAGTGTATGTTTCACATGCAGTCGTGATTCTGTTGACAAGAACCCGAACTCAGCATCTTACTCCTAGTCGGCTGACTAAATATGAAAGGATAATAATGGGTGCTGAAAATGTGACCATGGTAAGGTGTACAATAATAAATCCAGCAACTTTATTGCCGGACCCATATCATGAAACAAATAAAGATGACGAAGAAGATGAACATGATTGTGTACAAATTACAGAATTATGTACAAAACCACGCCCAGACATAGAGGAACAGCCTCTTAAAAAGCCAGACAGGGAGCTATTTGTCGATGGTTCATGTCAAAGACATGAAGATGGTAAACTAACTGCTGCCTATGCGGTATGTGAATTAACTGGAATAGTTGAAGCATCCTATTTACCAGGAGTAAAATCTGCACAAGTAGCTGAATTGATTGCTTTGATAAAAGCTTGCAAAAATGGGAGGAATCAGAGAGTGACCATATTTACAGATAGTCAATATGGTTATGGGGTTGTGCATGATTTTGGCTAACTGTGGATGCAGAGGGATTTCATGACTTCTTCAGGATCCCCCATTAAAAATGGACAATTTGTAAGGGAATTGCTAGAAGCAATACAATCACCAAAAGAATTGGCTGTGGTGAAATGTGCCGCACACCAGTCAGGAGATGACTGGGTGGTAGTCGGCAACAGATATGCAGACCTGGTGGCTCAACATTGTGCCAAAACCAGAACGTCAGTCAATAAGAGGGTGGAAAGAATGGGAATCAGCTGCCAACTTATGCTGTATATGCCACCTGAAACATGGAATGAGGTGAAGAAATTGCAAGATGAGGTTGATGAAAGTGAGAAAAATTTGTGGATTAAAGTGGGTTGCTCCCAAAGAGGAGAAGATTCTAAGTGTGGATCAGTGCAGATGGCAGACCAGTCATGCCAGACTGTTTACTCTCACAAATGGCCAGAATGCATCATGGAGACACACATAGGGAGAGATGCAATGATTAGGCTGTTCAGACAAAATTGGTACAATCCCAAATTCAGGGCTGTTGCAGAGAGTCTTTGCCAGAGATGTCTAACTTGCCAAATGCATAATCCAGGCAGGAAAACGATAATTGGGTTTGGAAAGATTGGAAAGGCAGAGGGCCCATTTATAAGACTCCAGTTCGACTTCATACAGTAACCACCATGCAGAGGACTAAAATATGTACTAGTCATAGTGTGTCTGTTTTCAAAGTGGGTGGAGGCTTACCCTACTAGGAGAAATGACAGTATTACAGTTGCAAAACTGTTGTTACGTGAGCTCATACCTAGGTTTGGTTTCCCAGTATCTTTGGAATCAGATAGAGGAAAACACTTTAATAGTCGAAGTGATCCAGATAATCTGTGAAGCATTTCAAATCAAGCAGAAATTGCACTGTGCATATCGCCCAGAGGCTTCTGGAGTGGTTGAACAATTAAATGGCACTATAAAGTCAAGATTGGGAAAAATGTGTGCATCAACATCATTAGAGTGGCCAGACGCATTGCCACTTGTCTTGATGGGACTCAGAAGTATACCTGACAGAACGACAGGATTAAGCCCTCATGAAATAATGATGGGAAGAGCAATGAGACAAACACATGTTCCCACAAACAAATTAGTAAATATATCTGATGATATGGTTCTGGATTATTGCAAAGGATTGGCTGACCTAGTGCGTTCTGTCTCTCATCAGGTTGGAGAAGACGCAGTTTCCAGGCAGCCTGAACTAGGAACATGATCTGAATCCTGGTGATTGGGTGGTAGTGAAGAATCACACCAGAGAAACGTGTCTATCACCCAGGTGGAGCAGACCTTGTCAAGTTATATTGACCACCAAAACAGCAGTGAAGTGTGCAAGATTTCCTAATTGGATTCACGTAAGCCACACAAAGAGAGTACCAGACCCTGAAGAGGAAAATTCACAGACAACACCAATCACTGAAGAAGCTGAAGGTTGCCCAGCAGAGGAATCTCAGGATCGAGGTTCGAGAGAAGCTGACAGAGAACAACCGAGCACAAGTCAGGATTGGATACCAGTGGTAGAAGTTCCTGAAGTATACCACAGAACAAGAAGTCAAGCGAAATTGGAAGAAATAGAAGAAGATCAGATAGGTGAAGAAGAAGCAGTTCAGGAACAAGAAGAAAAGACATTAAGAAATCCTGAACAAGGTCAGATAGGGAAAGAAAATTGGACTCAAAACAGTGAAGACCCTAATAGACTTTGAACAGGGACAGACAGATCTAGAAGAATCCGGTCAGGCTACAGAAGTTCACACTGCAATAAGCCCTGATCAGAACAAGTTAGATCAAGAAGAGTACAAGAAAGAAGAAAACCTTGAGAAACATGAACTTGAAGAAATAAATAAAGAACAAGGTCAGTTATTGGAAACTCACAGTGGAGCTGTTGACAGAGAAACCAATTAGAACTGAAAAGGAGCAAACAAGAAACACAGTAATTGAAGAAAATGAAACAGTGCTAAGAAGTGAAAATAACGAGATCCCTGAAGACGAAAGCAAAGAAACAGTGCCAACAAAGAAAACAAGAAAAGGAGATCATTGGCCGAGTGTCATTAAAAGAGTAAAGTACCACATAACAACCAGAAGTGAAGATCCAGAACAAGTACCTGAAGTGACAAGTCAAACTGAACAAGAGAAAAAGTCAGGAAAAAGAAAAAGTAAAAGACTGAGACCTGTGAATGACAAATTCAAGGGTCCTGACTGGACTTATATTATTCTTGAAGATTTTGAAAGCTCAGAGTCAAGTGACAGTGGTGGCGAAGGAACAAGTGCAGAACTAACATACGAAGAAGAAACAAGACCACCCTGACTAAACAAAAGAATCCTAGAGCTAGGGTTTTTGGCGTAGTCAGGAATTGTGGCGCTCAGACTAGTATGCGTGGTGTAAATGTGAACTTGAGTAGGTACGGTGCTGCCAGGTCGGGGGATTTACCCAATAACCCCCGGAGGTGTGTGAGTCACAGGACCCACACTGGGAAAATAAGCACAGTCCCGGGCACACGTGGTGAGGGTATGACAATAGTGTGACCGTATTGTTCGAATAACAGTTGTAGTGGTCGACACCTGTTAGAGTTGAAAAGTTATTTAATGAAAAACGACTGAATTTACAACAAACAACCAGCCGACACGTGTTTCGTCACTAAGAGTAATCCGGTGACTCTTCAGGGCTGTGTAGCAAGAGTGAGGTTAGAAAGAGCAGAACCAGTTGAACCGGTGATAATTCCAACCCGGCCGGGGGTGTGCGCAATGATCGTATATAACGGAGGAGACGGTGCTCAACGAAGAGACCAGGCATGGGGTGCGTGCCACGGGAGTAGCAGGGAAGCCTGTGGGCGGTGAGGGCAGTTATGCCGAAGAAGAGGTAATCAGCGGAGTATGGCAGGCGGGAGTACTGGAACGAAGGTAGATGTGTCAGAGCAATCAATGCAATCAAGTCCAGAAACTGCGGGAGGACAGGGTTCTAAAGCCAGGTGGCGGCGGAAGTGGGGGAGCAAGGAGGAGAATAACGGCGCTCCATGGATATGAAGTGTGCCGGGAGGTGGATAAGCTCGTCGGAGCTACCTCACAGGCTTATCCGCCTCCTGGCACGCTTCATATCCATGGAGCGCCGTTATTCTCCTCCTTGCTCCCCCACTTCCGCCGCCACCTGGCTTTAGAACCCTGTCCTCCCGCAGTTTCTGGACTTGATTGCATTGATTGCTCTGACACATCTACCTTCGTTCCAGTACTCCCGCCTGCCATACTCCGCTGATTACCTCTTCTTCGGCATAACTGCCCTCACCGCCCACAGGCTTCCCTGCTACTCCCGTGGCACGCACCCCGTGCCTGGTCTCTTCGTTGAGCACCGTCTCCTCCGTTATATACGATCATTGCGCACACCCCCGGCCTGGTTGGAATTATCACCGGTTCAACGGGTTCTGCTCTTTCTAACCTCACTCTTGCTACACAGCCCTGAAGAGTCACCGGAGTACTCTGAGTGACGAAACACGTGTCGGCTGGTTGTTTGTTGTAAATTCAGTCGTTTTTCATTAAATAACTTTTCAACTCTAACAGGTGTCGACCACTACAACTGTTATTCGAACAATACGGTCACACTATCGTCATACCCTCACCACGTGTGCCCGGGACTGTGCTTATAAACAAAAGAATCCTCTAAAGAAAAGAAGAAGAGATAAGAAGAGCAATCTTCCTTGTCGAAAAATGCCTGATGATAGAGTTACTGGGAGACCAAAACGAAATTGTTGTAGGAGATGCCGTGCAATCTGCATATGTAGTCTAGTATTGGTGCTTATAGTATGGTTAGTCCTGATTGTAGCAGTTCCTTACCTTATGATAATAGATAAGAAGATTAATAATGAAACTAAAGGGAGGACAGCAAACATGAAGGGCAATAGAGTAGAATTAATGGCAGAAGATGAGGCAGAAATTCATCATGAAATAGCTGATAACTGACACTAGTTTAAATGTTTTCACAAAGTTATTGTTTCAGTATGTAGACACAATGGAAGTTAGTAATTGTTATGTCTGTATGAAGTTACCTGAATCAGTAGCAGAAGGATTAACATACCATCATTTACCACTGACATATGGCATCTCATGTAGTGTATTAACAAGTTTATTTTATAGAACAGGTAGGCTACAGTATTATTATTCAAACTTAGATGTGATATTTTCTGAGGTTCCGATTCGCAAGAGTATGAACCCAGTGCTTAGTAGTCAAGACGCACAGTTTATGGGAGAGTTTTTCTTAACAATGAAATCGATAGACATAACACATGCACATAGACACAATCTAACATGTTCTTTACCAGAAGAAGAAAAGATATTTTTGAATTTAGTAGAAGATAGAAGACTTGATTTTCAAAAGAAAGCTTCAGAGCATAAGGCTCAGTTGCCACCTTGGGCGGAGAAAGAAGGGAGTTATACACCTGGCAAAGCTCAAGCTGCTATGGCTCTGGATTTCGTAAAGACAGGGAAAATTTGTCTTCATAGGTTAAAGACTGATTATAACAATGTTTTCATCGGTACCAGTGAATGTGAACACAATTTTTTAATTCTTGGAGGTTGGGGACTAAAAGGAGGAACAGATTCAGTTTTTCCTGGAATTTATTATGTATGCGGGAATAAGGCTTACTTTAGGCTTCCTGCACGATGGTATGGAAGTTGTTATTTTGGAATAGTTTTTCCAAAGATATACCACGGAAAAAGAAACACTGGAAGCAATGAAAACAATAATGAATTAATACATAGTAAAAGAGCTAGTTTTTCAGAAATTGTAGGTGATATATTTGGTGCATTGATACCTTCAGTGGGAATAATTCTGAACTCAAGGAAAATATGTAAATTGTCTACAGTGGTTGATCATTTATCAACGGATACTGCTGGAGGTTTTGTAATGATTAATACGGAGATGGTTGCGATTAGATCTATGGTGATGCAAAATCGACTTGCTCTTGACATTCTATTGGCAAAAGAGGGAGGAGTCTGTAAATTATTGAAGACAAAACATTGTTGCACTTATATTCCTGATAAGAGTGCAGAAATTGGAACGTATATTCAGAACATAACTAAACTTGAGAAAGAACTTAAACCACTGGAAGTTGATAGTGTATGGGAAAGATTGACAAATAGTATCTCGTCAATTGGAACCTGGTTTGCTAATATAGGAAAAGGACTTATAGGTCAAATATTAGTACCCCTAGCATGGATAGCAATAATAATATTGGCAATAACAATATGGTGCAAATGCTGTAGAAAGAGTGGAACATATAAAGTGACAGGAAAAGGAAAGAAGAGAAAACTAGATGAAATAGAACTTGAAGAATGGAGAAGTGAATTATACAAAAAGTTGAAAGGGGATGTGAAAAACAGAAAATGTAAAAATGAGAACGAAACGAATTGCTAGAAGTTGGCATCTGATTGAGGGTAGTATTTTTGATGGCTCAGAAACGCCATCAGAGAGGGGATTGATGGAGCAAGGTTTCAAAAATGAAACTTGCTTGTACGCAACCCTCCTCATAGTATTAATTTATTAAACTTGTATTGTCAATACTAACCTTTGCATTCACAAACACAAGAGGGACAGAAGCTTGCTTATGTGTTTTACTAATGAATAACGCTTGTCTGTAATCCAAAATGTCCGCTAAAGCGCGGGAACCTCAATGCGCATGTCGCAACCTGATCACATGGTGTGACGTCTTTCTTTGCTTGGTGGGAAACTTCTGCTTCTGCGCAGTGTGCACTAAAATGGCCGCTAAATGTTTTCTCATGCTTCAGCTTGCTCTCATGTCATTATTAAATTGTCGTTTTCTTAATGCTACTAATGCAGGATAGTATTATAATTAATTGGGAATAGAGTAGGGAAAGTGGGCATACAGTGAAACTTTTTATTTGTGATTTTAATATTTTCTTCTTACACTTTTAGTAATTCGTAAACTTGGGCCTAGGTTGGTGACTTGAAACTCGAGAGACAGATGGTTCTGCGCATGTGTCCTGTGTGCCTGCCAAGTGAAGTCAACTTGGACGTCTTCCAAGGCCATGACCCATTGGCCGAAGATGCTGTACTTTATGTTTCCGGAGGACAAAATGATACTTTTCCCCTGTAAAATGTATAACATTTGTCGTGAGACGGGTGGGAAATAAAGCGAATGTATTAATTTGAAGGGGCGGGAACGTAAAGACAATAGGCTTTACAGTTTAGGCCAAATCGATATGGTGCGAGAATCCACCCCCTGTCCAATCAGAAGTAGTGGCCCCATATTTTAGCAACATTAAGGGGAGGTACATGGGCGTAGAAGGGTATAATAGAATATAGCATTAGTTAATTAGTAGGAGCATGCTTTCACGAAGAACAGGCGTCCATGCTGCGAGAGAGCTGACTCTCAGAACACACAGAAGAGCCCCAGACTGCCATGCTGATCGGTTGCTGACTGAATCCCTGTCCAGAAGAGGTCCTGAGGAGGAGGCGGCGGAGTCCATTAGAACGGGAGAATCGAGAGAAGTCGAGTATCAGAGAGGGGAACGGCGCAGGCGTCGTTGTAGAGAGGTCACCGGTCCTGTCCTGATCCTGGAAGAAGTCTTTGCTCTTCATCCTTCCTGGGTCCTATCTTTTCCAACTCCTTGGCCAAGGGGCTTGGTTCTCGCATTTAGGTAACTATACTGCAACCTTTAGTTGCGCTGCTGTCTCTATCTTCTCCTCTTACTTAAACGCCGTCATTGATTAGCAAAATCATTTCTATGCTTTTTCTTGGGTATTTCAATCAAGTACTGTGTTTTCTGTATTTTACTCTGCTAAAACTTTAGATAAACATTTTAAAACTTCCTGACTCAGTGGTTATTTTAGGATTATGAACTATATTGAATGTCACTCATTTTAAATTTCCCAATTGGCAAAGGATCCATTGGTAAGTTATTACTCTTCAATCAGAAGGTAATTGGTAGCAGGGACTTTGATAAAAGAGTACATCTGACACCCAGCGTAAGTATTAGTGTAGTATGAATGTATGGGCCCAAGTGAGTATATGGTGTATGAATGCTGTTGGCTAATATTGCGCTGGATCACCAGTACCGAAACGATGTTGGGCGGACTTCAGTCGGCCCTACATCTTAATTAGGCCCTCAGTACATTTCAGTTCTAAAGAGCCTCAGCAGAGTAGACAAAGTAAGGGTAGTAAAGTAAATGACACCTTTCCCGTTGGCAAGATTTCTGAAGACACACCATACCTTTACAAATGGCCCTGTTCATGCAAACACAGACTGCTGCATGACAAGGCACATTTCCAATGTCGCTTCCTGTCTGACAACTGCACACATTGCTCTCTGATAAATGCTCCTGTTATGGCCGAGGTTCCTGCATCACTGGGACGGTAGCGCCTGTGCTCCACCATTTATTGGAAGCTATTTTGTTAGCCCTGTACTTGATGGAGTAAGAGATAGCAAAATTGTGCTTCATTTTTTTTTTTACAAATGCGTATCTACTGATAGGTAGATTTACAAATAATGTTGTTAACGAAAACAAAACCGCAAGCTTGAATCCACGCATCACAAATGTTGAAATTTAGCCCTCACAATTAATAATTTCCAATACAGAAATTAGTCAGTGTAAGGGTTATTTTTTGTGCACAGATCTGCTCACAGGGTTGTTTGTGCGCCATCCAAAGTAGGTCCATCTGTAAAAGATTGTGAGCATTCACAAACTCATACATTTCTAGCATCACCACCGTAGAAATGGTCTGAGATTTACTCCTGTCGAGGGTAGGAGTACATTTGTGCAGGGTAGTACTAGAAAGAGAACACCCACATTTGATGGGGCGAGCTTATTTGAGCACGATTGAACCGAGAAGGCCTGGCACTAAGCACAAATGTCCTGTACTGGTCTTCTTGCATATAAGCAAGCCTTTACCTGACTTAATTCTGTCCTTCCTCCACTTGGCTGCCTCTGGAACTTCAGCAGTTGACCATTCAATGGATTGACTCACTTGAACCATGCCATGTCCTCCAATGATCATTAATGATGAAAAAATTGAAATATAGAAGAGCAGGTACTCACTATCCCTCAGTGCATTTTTTGGTGATGAGAACTGCAAGTGCATTACTATTAGAAGTATTGCACCATTGATGAAAAGTGCTGGCATTAATCCTTTCAAATTAAAGAAGTGCAGGCTCTTGATACCTGACAGCACCCTCCCATTTAAATCCCTGGTCAGCAGAAAAAGTAGCAGGGCCACCAAGTGTACAATGTGTTATGGCCAAACAGATTAGCACTAGAGTGGTTGTCTTGTTTGACTGATATGGCATACTTTTAGATACAAGTAATGGAGATGTACGTTATTGTCCATTAGAAAAGTCTCATCTGGATATCGTGTTGCTGTGCTGTCTTCTACGTCAATATATGAGCAGGGAATTCAACTTGGAAAATCCCTTCCCATGATCTTCAGATGGTGACATTCCTACGCTAATTCACTTGGAACTACCAGAACACTAACATGACAATGTAAAATGGAGGTTTGTTTGCCACAAGTAAAGATGATTATTAGTTTTAATAATTGAAAGTCAAACAGAACTCATATTACATTTACTACCTAATATGATAGTGTAGGAAACTGGGTTACTGGTTGAAGGGGTAGGGAACTCTACCCAAACAGAAGCCACAATTTCTGTGAAGGTGAAGGCACCAACAGCCCCAAATTGACCTGTACTTAACCCTCTGGTAGCTTGACACAAAAGCAGTCAGGCTTAATTTAGAGGCAATATGTACGGTATTTATGCAGCACTTCAAAGAGGAATACAGTGAAAACACAACACAAGAAAAATCCCACACCAATTTAGCAAAATAGAGTAACTGTAATACATTATTGGACAGCAAAACAACAAAAATCCAAACACTAGAACTAGAGATATACAATTTTTTTTAAAGATTTAAGGCATGTAAAGTGTCTAAAAATACAAAGTGACGCTTGCGGTTATCTTGTCATGGGAGACCGGGTGAAAGTCACAAGTTCAGGCTGACCGTGATGGAGCGTGGGCCATACTCAGGGACTATGTTACTCCTGCTGAAAGAGTTACCTTTAAAGTCCAGCGCAAAGAGTTCTGGTCATGGTGAAAGGGGTTACGAGGAACAAGGACAGCGTCATGGTTGGTCATCGATATAGCGCAACGATCCTGTCAGACACCACGGATGATCGTTACTGGAGCTTCGCATGGGCAGTCACCTAGAACTGTCAATGCTGCAGCATGAAGTGCAGATCTCATGTTGGCGGGCCTCACTGGCGGGCGCTGGGGCACAAAGAGTCTGGTTTACTGTAGATTCATGTTGGCAGAAGGAAAGATCTTGCAGTAAACAGGCCTATTTGCGAAGAGCCTAAAATTTCAGGATTTCTCAATATCTTGAGGAAAAAGCTCAACCAATGCCACACCAAGGGTCCAGGACCTGAGGGGCACCTCATGGGGATAAGGACCTCACTCCAGCATAGACAGCAGGGCTCAGAAAGGTCCAGTTGCAGGTCCAGGCAACAGGTTCAGTCTTCCATTTCAGCAAGCAGAGCAGCAGAGTAGCAGGGTAGCAGAGGGGCAGCCCTTCTGGCAGCAAGGCAGCACAGCAGTCTTTTTTCTGTAGTATCCATAGGTCCAGGAGTGTACTGAACAGTTGTGTCTAAGGGTCCAGTGCTTATACCTAGTCCCCACTTTGAAGTAGGGGAGGTTTCTAGAGAATTCCCTTTGCAGTCATTGAAGTTTCCTGCCTTCCCTGCCCTGGCTTCAAGGTGCAAACAGGTGGTAAAGAAATGTGGGAGGATTTAGGCCCCTGGGGCTGGTTGTGTGGGTCCAGGGGAGTCGGAGGAGCGGGCAGAGCAGGTGACGGGGTAGCCGGGGAAGCATTTGCAGCTCAATACATTGTACAGGAGCAATGGGGTGGGGACTGGGTGCACCCGCTGCTTGTAGCCCCCGCAACCCTGCAACTCCATATCCAGGTCTTGATCTGGTGTTTTTTGACCTGGCATTGCCGGATTTGGCATGTTATGACCCAGTAGTCCCAGTCCAGCAAACACTAGGCTTCTCTGAATGGCTTACTGGCAATATCATTCTAAGCCACTCGTAATGTTGTCAAAGACATGCAAGGATCAGAGTCGCATTCCAACCAATTATTCGTTTGCCCGCCATGCCAAAACTGATTTGCATATGGCTGAGTCTAATTTGAGGTGGCATGTTGGGCAAAAGAACAATGGGTTGGAATGCTACCCCGAGTGATTGCTAGTAGTTAGACATATTGGAAGCATTCCTCTCATCACTTTTGTGTTTTTGATGTAACACCCTAAGTGGCATGGGTAGGCACAGGCATGTGTCCCATGGTCACTGTGCCACTAGAACCAAGCTATACCCAACTGAAGAATCCCAATTAGGCCAAATACGGGCTTGGGTTGCTTGTGTTCCAGTTCGGAGAGGACCTGGCTTGGCAGTTTGGGCTCGACTGTTCCTCTTGGAGGAGGACCGAGACTGATTTGCATATGGCTGGGTCTAACCTGATGTGGTATGATGGGCAAAAGAAGGATGGGTTGAAATGCTACCTAGATCGATTGCCAGTGGTTAGATTTATTGCAAGCATTCCTCCCATCGCTTTCTGTGTGCCTGATATTCGTAAAAGCCAGGGTCAGGTTGTGTTACGTTATGCTATTTTATGTTATGTTATCTTGTGTTACGTTATGTTAACTGTCAGTTAATTGCTCGTTCACCACAAGGCTTCTTGGCAGTAGGTAAAGCAGAGAATAGAACAACCAACTGGTTAAACAATGCCACAGGAAAGATGAGTTTTGAGATCTCTCTGGAATAAGGTCTAAAGTCTGAATAGAATGCAAGGAAAGAGGAGAGAGTTCGAAAGGGCTGGAGGGAGAATAGAAAAGTTAGGACCACCAAGGCAGGCCATTTTGAACCGTGGAACCAAAAGCAGGAAATGACAAGAGGACTGTAAGGAGCAAGGTGGGCCATCAGGAAGCAACCTTTTCTCTAATGATGCTGAACTGTGGATTAAGGTGGAATGGTGAGCCTTGCAAAATATTTGACTAGATACACAAAGCTAGCAGACTGCGTGATTTTGGAAGGGCTAGCTTAAGGGTTTTTGAGGCCCTTGGCAAGATATATTTTTGGTCCCCCAGTTAAAAACAACTTTAAATTTATTGCCCATTTTCAATTAATGCAAACCCTCATGATGGCCTTAAAAATAATGATCTTTACATTAACCTTTCAGCAACTGCTGTGCACAAAAACAGCCAAATGATCAAGGTTCAACAATTATGGGCGCGCAAAATTAGTGTAATTTTCATTCTCATGGTTATGTGAAATTTCAAAAAAATTACGAAAAAATTAACCTAATTAGGCAAAATGCACTTCTAGTGCCTCACATTAAACAATTATACGCAAAATGATAAGCCGCATTGAGCTAGCACATGGCCATGGTGTTTACTTCAATCTGCTACTACCTACCTGTACCTCATGTTTACCTGTTTCCTAGGCCCATCCATCCCAACCACCACATTCCTGTCCACTTCTCCCCTTATACAAATATATTTTCACTTTTTTTATTTTTGTCCCCCTTTTCACTATTGTTGTCTCTATTCTCTTTTCCTTTACTTATCCTCCTCACATCCGTAGTAATGGCAGAGAGAGGCAGTGACGCCATATCCTCACAGACCCCTTGTGGTCGACAGTGGTGTAAGAGGATAATTCTCTACCACATTTTTTTGTGCAGCACGTCTTCCCCCGATGCTGACAGCAGGCTGCAGGCCAAAAAACGTTACAGCTTAGTGGAGCACAAGATGCGGTGAGGAAGAGTGTTGCGCAGCATGAGCTGCTACACCAGGGCTCCCGCACCCAGCTGTAGGTGACCCACCACTGGGCAAACCTAGACAATGAGGAGGATCTGCTTGACATCAATGTTTAAAAGTTTTAAAATGTTATTATATTTATACATTTTTAGGAGCCAATGTTTACATTACAAGTAAGTTTACGTCATATCATTGATGTGTGTGTGCGTGCAATATATATAAATGATATATATAAACAAATGAATGAGTGCATATATTTATATACATATAGATGTGATATATAAATGGATACATATATATAGTTACGTGTGTAATAATGCATATAAATATATGAAAATAAGTTTATATATAGAAATATTTGATATATATCTATATATATAATATAGAAATGTGTCATTCATATATATGTATATATATATATATATATATATATATATATATATATATATATATATATATATCCGTACTGAAGTTACTCCTTCCGGGGATTGTAGCCCGTCGAGGGGTGGCGCGATGCCGTCGGAGTGGGCCGGTAATTACTACAGTATTTGAACGGAGTCCCAATCGCACTCTCAGGACCTTACACAAACACTGGTGTTTGTGTAAGGACCTGAGAGCACGATTGGGACTCCGTTCGACTACTATATATATATATATATATATATATATCAAGGCTCCAAGTCCACCCTAAACTGCCGAACTCAGGACGGGTGCTCTTCCTGCAGACGTGAAGGGTGAGTCACGTTTAAATATAATAGCTCCAAAAAGCAGGCACAGCACTCACGGGACTTTAGTTGGTTTTATTTCAAGCATATGCATTTCGGCAATCTGCCTTCCTCAGTGCTCGTGTACAAAAAGCCATCCAACCACGCTTTAAAATTGCAAGTTTAAATACTTTACAGATGATTTCATTGGGGGCGCTCAAATCAGTTGACAGCAACAAAGGACTGGCACAGTTCGTGCTGTGAATAGCAATGTTTTGGCAGCCATATCTAAATGTACATTTCAAACGGTAAAAGTTTCGTTTTAAAAGTAACAAGTTCTTCTAGTCTCTGATAGGCAATACAGCATGTAGAAAAACGAAACTTCTTTCAAAGTACCTTCCAATGGGCTGAATGCTGCCAGTCCCTTGTAGAATAACAGACTTGGTCCCCTGCAGGTTGGTGCCCTTCTGACAATTTCATTGTCCCTCGCCGCTGCCGTGATACACAATAGCACACAGCCCCACAGGTTGCAGTATGTATGACTGCAATCCTCCAGTTGAATAACTGACAACCATGCTGGTCGATAGGATCATGCTGCTTCTTAATCTCGGCGGTTCTGGCAGTAGTATAAATCAAGGCTCCAAGTCCACCCTAAACTGCCGAACTCAGGACGGGTGCTCTTCCTGCAGACGTGAAGGGTGAGTCACGTTTAAATATAATAGCTCCAAAAAGCAGGCACAGCACTCACGGGACTTTAGTTGGTTTTATTTCAAGCATATGCATTTCGGCAATCTGCCTTCCTCAGTGCTCGTGTACAAAAAGCCATCCAACCACGCTTTAAAATTGCAAGTTTAAATACTTTACAGATGATTTCATTGGGGGCGCTCAAATCAGTTGACAGCAACAAAGGACTGGCACAGTTCGTGCTGTGAATAGCAATGTTTTGGCAGCCATATCTAAATGTACATTTCAAACGGTAAAAGTTTCGTTTTAAAAGTAACAAGTTCTTCTAGTCTCTGATAGGCAATACAGCATGTAGAAAAACGAAACTTCTTTCAAAGTACCTTCCAATGGGCTGAATGCTGCCAGTCCCTTGTAGAATAACAGACTTGGTCCCCTGCAGGTTGGTGCCCTTCTGACAATTTCATTGTCCCTCGCCGCTGCCGTGATACACAATAGCACACAGCCCCACAGGTTGCAGTATGTATGACTGCAATCCTCCAGTTGAATAACTGACAACCATGCTGGTCGATAGGATCATGCTGCTTCTTAATCTCGGCGGTTCTGGCAGTAGTATAAATCAAGGCTCCAAGTCCACCCTAAACTGCCGAACTCAGGACGGGTGCTCTTCCTGCAGACGTGAAGGGTGAGTCACGTTTAAATATAATAGCTCCAAAAAGCAGGCACAGCACTCACGGGACTTTAGTTGGTTTTATTTCAAGCATATGCATTTCGGCAATCTGCCTTCCTCAGTGCTCGTGTACAAAAGCCATCCAACCACGCTTTAAAATTGCAAGTTTAAATACTTTACAGATGATTTCATTGGGGGCGCTCAAATCAGTTGACAGCAACAAAGGACTGGCACAGTTCGTGCTGTGAATAGCAATGTTTTGGCAGCCATATCTAAATGTACATTTCAAACGGTAAAAGTTTCGTTTTAAAAGTAACAAGTTCTTCTAGTCTCTGATAGGCAATACAGCATGTAGAAAAACGAAACTTCTTTCAAAGTACCTTCCAATGGGCTGAATGCTGCCAGTCCCTTGTAGAATAACAGACTTGGTCCCCTGCAGGTTGGTGCCCTTCTGACAATTTCATTGTCCCTCGCCGCTGCCGTGATACACAATAGCACACAGCCCACAGGTTGCAGTATGTATGACTGCAATCCTCCAGTTGAATAACTGACAACCATGCTGGTCGATAGGATCATGCTGCTTCTTAATCTCGGCGGTTCTGGCAGTAGTATAAATCAAGGCTCCAAGTCCACCTAAACTGCCGAACTCAGGACGGGTGCTCTTCCTGCAGACGTGAAGGGTGAGTCACGTTTAAATATAATAGCTCCAAAAAGCAGGCACAGCACTCACGGGACTTTAGTTGGTTTTATTTCAAGCATATGCATTTCGG